>JAMKYM010000223.1:0-21744 GCA_026541065.1 Canavalia ensiformis
AAAATACTATAAGTTAAGTTTATTTTTCTAAAATTTGATTTATAGTGCAAAAGACACTAGATTTAATGTATTACCTTCGTAATGTGAATTCAGCAAAAATTATTTTTTATATTCTATTTTATTAAATTTTTTTAAAATACTTTTGAAATATGTGGAGAATTGTTCTAAAAAAATAAATATTTTAAAAGACTTTAAATTTAAAATATAATTATGATTTACTAATTACCCGTCTAAATTCTTCACAATTAAATCTTTATTTATAGATTTTGTAACCATCTTTTTTATTATTGATTTTAATTCCTTTTAAATGTGACTAAATATATTGAATCAAATTAATTATCAATTTTAATTCTACATTTAAAATTCTGTTTAAATTTAAATTAAAAGTTTTAAATAGTATTTAATTATATTTATCAGCAAATTGATTTTTGGAAAGTCTCGTCCCTATATAAAAGGACTACTCTTTCCATTTTATCCATACTTACAATATATATCGAAAATCACTAATAGTGTTAATTTTCTAATTTATAATTTTTTACTAATTCTATTTTCTTTTTTATTGCATACGAGACTATTGATTTCTGGGGATCACACAACAAGTGCACAAATTTTCGAGAAAGTGCAATCACACGTCTCAGTCCAAGAACCAAGAGAAGGTATCCAATGTTTACAATAATATACAGGACTAACATTTGTGGATGACAATTAACAAGAGAGGATAGACTTTGATATCATATTATAATTGAATTTAAAGTTTAATTCCACCTTAAAAATAAGCTCATAAAATAAGAGTTGCCTCCATATTATATATTTATGATAAATCTAACTTTTAGTCAACATAATACTTTTTTATGCAAGCAATTAAAAGTCTCCAAACTGATCTAAAGATTGTTTAAAATAATGTATTGAAGGATTGAGGTTTAAAATAATATGTTGAAGGATTAATCAAAGTTTGAGAATCATCTTAAGTAATATTCTATATTTCTAATATATGTTGTCATTCATTTTACATTTTTTATATATCTTAATATAATTGTATAATTTTTTAAAAAAGTTTATTAAAAAACAATACTGAAAATAAAATTCAAAAAAATATACAAAAATATTTAAATTTTAGGTGATTTTATAATCATTTCGGTTAAATATATTTTCTTAAACCTTATATACATATAAATTAGTGCAAATTATACACACAAACTATAAAGTTTAGTGATATTAATTAAATCTAATATTTTTATTTTTAATTTTATGTAAATATTTTTTAACTTAATAATAACTTAATATCAATGTAACTTTAAAAAAGAAAATCATATACGAAGTAAGATTATTGAACTTTAAAAGATGAGTATAATTATTATATAAATTTTTATATTTATTTTAAAATATACTGAATGACTTAATTATTTTTTATTATTTGAGATATAAAAATTTACACCAATTTTTTAATTATATATATATAAATTTTCCGCTTTATTTTGTAATTTATTTTAATAATAAGTTTCAATTTTCTAATTTTTTTTATAATAATTATTAATATTTTTTATTTTTAGACTCAAATTAACCACATAAACTTTTTAGGATATATTATAATTTTTAAATTTTTGAACAATTTTATGATATAATGAAATTTTTTTAAAAAATATTTTATTTTTCTTATTTTTATTCTTAAAAGTACATCAACTTCTTTCATAAATCTTTCATTTTAAATTTAGAATATAAAATTAATTTTATTTTATTTATCATATTTAAATAAATTTTAAATATTAACATATCATTTACATAAAAATACTACAACACAATTATTTTTAATAAATTTTATATACACGCATATATATATATATATATATATAAAAATTCATATCAAAATAATATTGAAATTTTCATCATGTTATTCATGATTAATATCATTAATCACATATATAAATAAATGATCAATTTAATATGAAAAATTTATTTATCCATCATATTTTATATATAGAAAATGTTAAAAAGATCAATTATTTTATAATGCTTATACATATAATTATATTTTTAATTTTAATAAAAATATTTAAATTGTATATCATCAATATATTCATAAACCATATTTATTAGATAGTATGTTTAAAAAAATATTTAAATATTAAATAAATAATGATCTTATATATATAAAAATAAAAATAATAGCATAAATAAAATACTTTGTAAATAATTCTCTAAATTAAATATATAATATTTTAATTTTAACCAAAAACTGTACCTTGAGAAAATTATTTTTTTTCTCAGCAAACTTTGATCCCATATCTTATAAATTTATTAAAATAATTTTAAGCTTTAACTAAAATTATAGATTTAATTTATTATACCATCAGTATAAGAATTTTTACATTTTTAGTTAATTAATTAAAAATATGCAGGCCTAATTTTTATATAATAATTATAAAAATTAATAATTTTTAAAAATATCATAACATATAATTAGATAATAGTGCAAACAATTGTTACATGTTGATGTATTTTAATTCAATTTTATTTCATATTCAAATCAATCATAAGTTCACAAATATTTAAATAAATAATAATAATTTTAAATTTTAAATTTGAAAATAAAAACAAAAAAAAACCAAAATTACTTAATTTTAAGGTTAAAGAAAATTAATTAACATGAAAAAGCTCCCAACATTAGATTCACTTATAAATCAAAATAGAGAGATGAGTGCATATAATTTGTTACAATTGAACAATAAAGAGAAGAAAATAATAGAAACAAAACAATCATGATTGATAGAGCCTTCATAATTTTGAGGCCACTTTCACCTCTCCGAAAAGAAAAAAAAAAGCTTAAGATTTATTTATTTTTTATTTTTAAAAGAAAATTTTTATTTTTAAAACATAAAAAAATTATTTCATAAATAAAATTCTAAAATATATTTTTCTGTTTTTAAAACTAAAAAATTAAAGTAATTTTAAATGGTTTTAGCTTTTTATTTTTAATTTTTTATATTTATATTTCTTTTTACTTACTCTCTTCTATTTCTCTTTTAAAAACAGTTTCTGAAAATCATTTTTAAAATTTAAAAATAAAAAAAAACAATCAAACACCCTTTAATAATTGTATTTTTTTAATCTCTTTAGTTTAGAATGTATGTGATTTTCGTTCCTTAATTATTTCTTAGCTAATTAAGTTTATTTATTTTAAAATTATGCAAATTTTGACCCCCGTTATATTTTTTATATTTGAAAATTTTAAATTATTATCTGTATGCCAAATTTTGAAAGGATTTATTATAACTTTTGAACATAAAATAATTTTAAAATAAGAAATTCAGTGACACTTGATAAAATTTAAAGAACTTTATAAGATATGAGAGTAAAATATTATGAAGGAAAATTTTAATTTTTTGTATGCTGAATAAAATTTGATATTTTTAATTAATGAATTTGAGTAAAAGATAATTTAATTTTTACAATTTTAAAATAAAGAAAGATAATTTAGGAGTTATAAAAAATGATAAGAGATTAAAATTATTAAAATTTAAATAAATAAATTATTTAAAAAAAGTTTAAAATCTGGTATTTGATTTGTGAAAGTTTTTTTTTGTTTTTATTTATATTTACAAAAATATCACATTATATTTAGTTTATTTTATTTTCTATATTTAAAATTTTATTCAGAAAACAGGAAAAAAAATTATTTTACAAGTATTTCTTACACAAATATTCAAAAATATAAAGAAAATAATATTTTTATAAATAAAAAAATTCATCAAATCAAATATCACCTAAAATTCTACATAATCATTATTTGAAATATACTTAAACAACAAACCAAACAAAAAAATGTTTACCACTTCAAAGTTCAATCCATCGGACCGGTCAATGGAAATTTTTGGTTTATTAAAATAAAAATAGAATATATATATATATATATATATATATATATATATATATATAATAGAATATTTTAATATTTTAAAATTTGTAAATTAAATATTTTTTACTATATCATTATTTAATTAAAAAAATAGGAACATGTTATGCCATTATTGTGTGAGTGATGACATTATCCTAAGATCGATTTACGAATTTACAAACATGTTTATTTGGTTAAAATGTTGTATATAAATATTTGAAATAAAAAAATATTAATTGAGATGACTTTATTTAAAATGTTGAAATTAAATATTGAACTAGACAAAAATAAGTTTAAAATTTTACTGGATTACATGAAGAAAAAAAATATTTCTATATATAAATGAGATATAAAAATGATCATATTCTATTTTACTAAATTTAATTTGATGAAAATTTATATTGTGATTATATGAAAAAGTCACGAGGTACTTGAATTTTTTATTAGTATGCTATTTTTATAATAATGTCTACAGTAATTAAGATATAAATAAAATTATAGCTATGTGAAAAGTTTGAAAAAAGTCATGTAGTATGAATATATTAATATGTCTATTATATGATATGATTTATGTTATATGTAGTAAGATGAATTTTAATTTTGAATAATTTATTATCTTTGATAAGTTTATATAAATTAAATTTTATACATGCCAAAATTTAAAAAATCATGTGATAATTGAGTTTATTGTGTACTGATGAAACAAATGATATTTTGAATTAATTATAAAATTATCAAAAAAGGATGTGGTTTAATAATGTCAAAATCATAATAGAAATTTTTTAGAAATTAGAATTATATTATTGGGAATTCTATATAATATTTGTACTAATAAAAGGAAATATATATATACATGATCTTGTTGTATAATATGAGTATAAAAAAATATTTAAAAAAATCAATAAATATTTTAAGTTTATTATAAAAAATTTGTATGTTTGTGATACATTATGGTATTAATGAGTTTTCCACTATATTCAAATAATATATCATAAATTTGATTTGTACGAGAATAAATTACAAATAGATTTATTTTAATCTCAAAAGAGATATTATTGTTTAAAATTTTCAATTAGAAAATAAAATACATTATGGACATCAATTTATTATTATTTACTTGAAAGAGAATTTGAAGATAAGTACTACGAAAAATTTCTTAGTAAATATATTGTATAAATACATTATGATTGCTAACAAACAATATTGAAAATCAACTGACAAATTAAATCGAGATATGTACATAATCAAATTTTGTGAATAATTACTAATAATTATAGATCCTAATCAATGTGAAGTCAAAGATTAATTTAACTATATTTATCACAAAACAAAAGCTTAGTGAATGACATCGAGGTTATTAGTCAAATAAAATGAACAATAATAGAAACTCAACCTTTGTAACTGGAGATCTCATTAAATGTTCATATGGGTAACAAGTTACTTTTGATTTTCTAGCACAACTATATATTTTTCATTTATATGATGTGAGACGTGTTAGATTATATTGAACGAGATGTTAAACTGAATATTTTTAATGACTATCATATCCTCTACAGGATGGTGTATAAAAGGTAGGATATATTTGATGAAATCAACTATATAAATGTAAAATAGGGCTGCTTGTATGAGATTGAGGCACACTTTATAGAGTATTCATAAACTACCAGGCACACGCATTACCTATCTTACTTAAAACAAGCGAAAACAACAACCATCATAGAGTGTAATATGACAGCTACACCTTTAACCTACATCAAAGTGTTTTTAGTTTATAGAAATTTTGTTCCACTAAAATACTGTAAGTTAGATTTATCTATCTAAGGTTTGATTTATATTCCAAAAGATAATGCATTATATTCATAACGTGAATCCAACAAAATTTATTTTATATATTCTATTTTATTAAATTTTTTTTAAAAGCTTTTGAAATATGTGAGGGATTGTAGTAAAAAATAAATATTTCAAAAGATTTTTAATTGAAAATAATTATGATTTATTAATTACCCATTTAAATTCTGACCATTAAACCTTTAATTATAGGTTTTGTAACCATCCTTTTTACTATTGAATTTAATTTTTTTTAAACGACCAAGTACATTGAATCAAATTAATTACTAATTTTAAATGTTTATTTAAAATTATGTTTAAATTTAAATTAAAATTTTTAAATGATATTTAATTATATTTATCAGCAAATTAATTTTTAAAAAGTCTCATCCCTATATGAAAGGACTAATTTTTTCATCTTATATACACTTAAAATATATATCAAAGATCACTAATTGTGTTGGTTTCCTAATTTATAATTTATTATTAGTTTTGTTTATTGTTTTATTGCAGATGCGGACAATGCAATCATAAGGCTCAACTTAAGAGACTAAGAGATGATATCCAACTTAATCTTCAAAGTTAATTCATAAAATAAGAATCGTCTCCACATTATATATTCATAGTAGATCTCATTTTTAATCAACATAATACTTAATAAAAACAATTAAAAATCTCAAAAAATATTTAAAGATTGTTTAAGGTAATATGTTGAAGGATTGTAGTTTAAGATAATATATTAAAGGATTGATTGAAGTTTGGGAATCGTCTCAAGCAATATTCTGTTTCTGATACTGTTGCTATTTATTTTACATTTTTTATATATTTTAAGATAGTTGTATGATTTTTTTAAAAAAATTATTAAAAAATAATACTAAAAATAAAGTTCAGAAAGATATATGAAAAATATTATAGTTTTAGGTGTTTTTATGATCATTTCAATTAGATATATTTTCTTAAGCCTTATATGCATATAAATTAGTGTAAATTAACAAATTATACACAAAAACTATAAGGTTTAGTGATATTAATTACGTCTAATACTTTTATTTTTAATTTTATATTAACATTTTTTAATTTAATAATAATTTAATATCAATGTATCTTAAAAGAAAAGAATGATATATGAAATTAAATTATTAAATTATTAATTTAAAAAAGGTAAAATTTCAAATATTAAAATTTATAACTTAATTTATTTAAAATTATTAATTAAACAAATTTTTTAAATGTAAGCGACATTCATTTAAAAATAATTATCATAAATATAATTATAAGAGTACACAAAAAAGTTAAATTATAAGTTTTTTCTTTTCTAATGAATCAATAGAGAGGGATTTAATTAATTTAATTAAAAATAATTTAGTTAATATAAAATAAACATTATTTTAATTTTTTTAACTATTATAAAAAAATAATGTTTTGTTGAGCATTATTATATATTCTTTAAATAAATTATACTATACATTATAATTTAAAGAATTGAAAATATTATGAGATTTTTGTATTATGTTTAATTTTATTTAAAAAAAGATGATGATAAATTTGATTCAAAATTATGATCGTAGAAATATAAAAAATAATATTTTCTTTAATTATAAAGGAATAAATAAATTAATTAAATTTAATTAAATATATATATATATATATAACTTTTCTTTTCTGTGATAAACGTTGAATTTAACTTTTATTACAACAATTTATTATAATTATCTTAACAAAAATTATAATTAATTTATTGGATACACGAGTATTTTTAAAATTATAAAAAAATACTAAAATAAAAATATTTATTATTTTATATAAATTATTTGATGATAATAATAAAAAAGTTAGAGAATAAATGATAAATATAAAATATAGAATAGGAAATTTTTATCTTATTTTATATATTATTATTAAAATTATTATTATAATAATTATTTTAATTATTATTACTAATTGTCAGAATCGTAATTTTAACGAGACGATTTAGCTCGCTAAAAAATTTAAAAGAATTTTCATTTGATTACGCAAACCACCGCCAAATTTTTATTTAAGGAAATATTTTAAAAAACCCTAATCGAGAAAGAAATTTACAGGTTTGTGGAGTTGGTTACAAATAGGAAGGTGTTAGGCATCTGCTACTTGGTTCGCCTAAAGAACGATACCCCAAACTGAGTGTATGATTTATTTGAAAACTGTTTGGATCCCTTTAATTAGAATAAAAAGAAATATAGTTGGAAAAATAGTCCGACAAGACTTGATCTAACTCGATTCACGTGTATAAGAAACTTAAAGGTTACGTGAGTTTTTGGTTCGCTTTGGCAAACTAGAGATTTTCTTGAAGCCGGATATTTGGAATGAAAGTAGAAGTTTTTTTTTTAAGAATGTCTCATAAAGCTCAATTCGTAATGCTTATACATATGAACTTGCGAAGATAAGAATATGAACATTGATAGAAAGCTACTTTGTTTTGTATTATGACCCATTTAGACAAAATTCCTAAGGAAAAGCTGAAGTTTTGAAATAAAAAATAGAGGTTGGTTAAAAAGTCATGTGAGAAGTTCAAACCGTAAATCGTGTATGAACCATGAATCGAGAATCTGAGAACAGCGGAAGATGATGCATGTTCATGAAGCATAAGACCGTTTAGAGCAGAAATTCCTAAAAGGAAACAGATGTTTGAAATGAAAAACAGAGTTGTGTCGAGTGCATGCTCAAGCGAAAAGTTCAAACCGCTTTCATAAGCTTCTAGAGCAACGTGGTGACAAATCAGAATACGGAACAAAGGTACAGAAGGTCGCCTATTCAGATGGAACTGCTGCTTTAGATTTTTAGAAATTCTAAAAGGAAACAAATGTTTGAAAATGAAAACTATGTTTGTCTAAAGAGTCTCAGTTCAAATCGTCAGAAATGTATGAACTCTCACATTAAATCAGAATGTAAATGTGCCAGAGAAGGTCGCTGTCAGATAATAATCCTGCTGCTAGACAAATCTTAAAAGGAAACAGATGTTTGAAATGAAAACAGAGGTTTGTTGGAAAGCATCTCGCAGAAAGTTCAAACTGCCGTAGTCAGGTATGAACGAACATGAATCAAAATATTTTAAAAGAAGAAGGCCGTCCGTTCGTATTAAGACCCGTTTAGGATGAAATTCCTAAAAGCGAAAACCGTATGTTTGAAATGAAAAACAGGGCTTTTCAAAAACGCCCCCGCAAAGCTTTTCAAACCGTCATAAGCCATGTATGAACTTGCACAAATCAGAATACGGAACAGCAGAGAAGGCTGCCTATTCGTATTAAGACCCGTTTAGACGAAATTCCTAAAAGGAAACAGATGTTTGAAATGAAAACAGAGGTTTGTCGGAAAAACGTCTGCGCAAAGTTCAAACTGTTGTAAGCTGTGTATAAATCCGCACGAATCAGAATACGGAACAGTAGAGAAAACTGCATGTTCGTATTAAGACCCGTTTAGACGAAATTCCTAAAAGGAAACAAATGTTTGAAATGAAAACAGAAACGAAGATGAACTTGAAAACCCGAGAAAAAGCAAGAAAATTAGCCGAAATAAAAGATGGATCTAACCTCCATTGATTTTTCTTGTTTAATTGCCTCCAACACAAATGCCTTAGGTCATAAGGTCTCGAGGCAAGAATTAAGCTTTTTTTCTTTACTTTTGATTCAAGCATACACTTAACTCTTAGGTTTGACTTAATCATGCATGACTTAAGCTAAACTTAGCATATAGGATGTAGACACATGGTCATGCACTCTTAGAAATTTTTTCAAAGGAGGTCATACAAATACAAACAAATCATAAAGAAATACATATAGAAGGATCTACATGGAAAATGATAACTAAACAAGGATAAAAGAACAAGATATACACAAGAATTTCAAGAACATAAGAGATTTTGGTGACAAAATTTGAATTCAAATCTCAGAATTTTTTCGAAGACATTTTTTTTAGATATGAAAAATTATAACTAACAATTGAAAGATATGGATCATAGGAACAAAAAAAATAAGTTTGACAAAAATCAGACCAAAAATGAGCAAGTTATACACAAATCAAACAAGCTAGGTTCATTTGCGCACCATGACGAATATGACGGTAATCCATGATAGAAATTTCATTTCATTCAAAATTAGACAAATAATATCATTCCAGAAACTAGATAGAAATACAAAGATAACACAATAAAAATCACCCAAATAGGATATCATTTGACCAATCAAAATAAAAATGAAAAACAGAGATGAAGATGAACCTCAAGAACACAAGAGATTTTTGCGCCAAAATTTGAATTCAAATCTCAAAAATTCTTAAAAATATTTTTTGGTAGATCTAAAAATTAATATTAATCACTTCAAATATATGAATCATAGGAATTAAACAAGACAAGTTTGACAAAAATAAAACCAGAAATGAGCAAGTTATACACAAATCAAACAAACTAGGTTCATTTTAGCATGAGACAAATATGATTGATAATCAGTGATAGAAATTTCATTTCAGATCCAAATTAGACAAATAATATCATTCTAGAAACTAGAGAGAAATAAAAGATAACGCAACAAAAATCACTAAAATAGGAGATCATTTGACTGACCAAAAATGAAAATGAAAACAGAGATGAAGATGAACATCAAGAACATAAAAGAGATTTTAGCCAAAATTTGAATTCAAATCTCAGAAGTTTTTGAAAATATTTTTTGATAGATCTGAAAATTAATATCAATCAATTCAAAGATATGGATCATATGAATTAAACAAGACAAGTTTGACAAAAATAAACCATAAATGAGCAAAGTTATAAATCACAAATCAAAACAGTTCATTTGAAAATTGACTAGGACAATATGTTTGATAATCCCGAAATAGAAATTTCATTTCAAATCCAAATTAGATAAATAATATAATTTTAGAAACTAGATAGAAAGACAAAGATAAAGCAACAAAAATCACCAAAATTTGAGATCATTTGATTGATCAAAAATGAAAACGAAAAACAAAGATGAAGATGAACCTCAAGAACACAAGAGATTTTGGCGCCAAAATTTGAATTCAAATCTCAGAATTTTTTGAAAATATTTTTTGGTGGATCTGAAAAAATTAATACCAATCAATTGAAAGATATGGATCATAGGAATCAAACAAAATAAGTTTAACAAAAATCAGACCAGAAATAAGCAAGTTATGCACAAATCAAACAAACTAGGTTCATTTGCACACCACGACAAACATGCTTCAGCAATCAGGCAATAGAAATTTCATTTCAGATCTAAATTAAACAAATAATATCATTTTCGAAACTAGAGAAAAATACAAAGAGAAAGCAATAAAATTCATCGAAATCAGAGATCATTTGACTGATAAAAAATGAAAATGAAAAACAGAGGTGAAGATGAACTAAATCATAAGGAAATGAAATGGAATAAAAGTTGGATCTCACCACCCAATGTGCTCACAGAATACTTGATAGCACCTTGGAAGATGATGGAGAATTGGTTCAATAGAGGCTAATAAGTAAAAGAAGTATCTAATATCTTAGGTGCTCCCTCTTTTAAAAATTCTTAAATTTTTTTTTCAATGTGCCTTTTCCCCTTATATATACCTTTTTTTTAATATTAACCTGCTTTTTCCAGATTCTCTTCTTTTTTGTCTTTTCTTCTATTTTTATTTATTTATTTTATTTTATTTTTTCATTACTTTTATTTTTATTTTTGAACTATTTTAGACTAAATCACCTCTTGCTTCAAAAAAATAATTTATTTTACGTTTTGAATCATCGGACATAATTCGGTGTTTACACTAATTATTTTATTAAAATATTATATCATTTGAAATAAGATCTAAATCTTTGAAATATTATGATAATACATTTATTATAATGTTTATTTAATGTAATTAATATGATAAATATTAATAATTATTGATTTAATAATGAGATATGATAATAAATTATTAAAAAATATAATATAATTATTTTGTGTTTAATTTTTATTAAATAATAAAAAATTTAAATATTATATATTTAATTTAGAGAATTATTTACAAATATTTTATTTATGATATTATTTTTATTTTTATATACATAAAATCATTATTTATTTAATATTTAAATATTTTTTAAACATATTATCTAAGAAATATAGTTTATGAATATGTTGATGATAAAAAATTTAAATATTTTTATTAAAATTAAAATATAATTATATGTATAAACATTATAAAATGATTGATCTTTAACATTTTCATATTATGTGTGAAATATGATGGATAAGTAAACTTTCATATTAAGTTGATCATTTATATATATGATTGATATTAATTGAATAACATGGTCAAAATCTCAATATTATTTTGATAAAGTATGATTTTGATATGAATTCTTTTGATATATATGCATATATAAAATCTATTAAAAATAATTGTGTTATAGTATACTCTTATGTAAATGATATGTTGATATTTGAAATTTATTTAAATATAATAAATAAAATAAAATTAATTTTATGTTCTAAATTTAAAATGAAAGATTTATGAGGAAGTTGATGTACTTTTAAGATTAAAAAATAAAAAAAAACAAAATAATTTTAAAAAATTTCATTATATTATAAAATTATTCAAAAATTTTAATAATTATAATATATCCTAAAATTTTTGTGTGGTAAATTTGAGTCTAAAGATAAAAAATATTAATAATTACTGTAAAAAAATTAGAAAATTGAACTTATTATTAAAATAAATTACAAAAATGAAGTGGCAAATATATATATATATATATAATTGAAAAAATTGGTGTAAAATTTTTATCTCAAATAATAAAAAATAATTAAGTCATTCATTTTTTGTAAAATAAATATAAAAATTTATATAAATAATTATAATATATCATAAAAATTTTAAGGTTCAATAATCTTACTTAGTATATCATTTTCTTTAAAGTACATTGATATTAAGTTATTATTAAGTTAAAAAATATTTATATAAAATTAAAAATAAAAATATTAGATTTAATTAATATCGCTAAACTTTATAGTTTGTGTGCATAATTTGCACTAATTTATATATATAAGTATATAAGGTTTAAGAAAATATATTTAACCGAAATGATTATAAAATCACCTAAAATTTAAATATTTTTTATATTTTTTTGAATTTTATTTTCAGTATGGTTTTTTAATAAATTTTAAAAAAAAATTATACAATTATTTAAGATATATAAAAATGTAAAATGAATGATGAGATATTAAAAATATAAAATATTATAAGATTATTCTCAAAGATAAATATATATATATATATATATATATATACTGAAATACTCTTTAAATTAATTAATATTCTAAATCTCCATTTGTGAATATTTCTATCACAAATGAAGATGTGAACCAAATTAATTTTAAGTTGAAAAAATCCTTGATATATTATTTTAAACTTTAATCTTTCAACACATTATCTTAAACAATCTTTAGATATTTTTTAAATTTTAATTCCTTGCATAAAAAAGTATTATGTTGATTAAAAGTAAGATTTATCATGGATATATAATGTAGAGGCAGTTCTTATTTATGAGCTTACTTTTAAGGTTGAAAACTTCAAACTCAATTCTAATGTGGTATCAAAGTCTACCTTATCTTGTTAATTGTCATCCCTGAAATCTTAGTCCGGTAAACATTGGATACCTTCTCTTAGTCTTTTGGAGTGAGAAGTGTGATTGCACTTTCTTGAAAATTTGTGCACTTGTTATGTGATCCCAGAAAGGAATTCAATAGTCTCATTTGCAATGAAAGAGAAAATGGAACTAGTACGAAATTATAAATCACAAAATTAACATTATTATGATTTTTCGATATATATTTTAAGTATGTAGAAAATGGAAAAGTAGTCACTTTTATACATGGATATGACTTTCAAAAATCAATTTGTTAATGAATATAGTTAAATACTATTTAAAAATTTTAATTTAAATTCAAAAGCGAGAATTTCAAATATACACAAATTAAAATTGATAATTAATTTGATTCAATATATTTAGTCACGTTTAAAAGGAATTAAAATCAATAATAAAAAGGATGGTTACAAAATCTATAATTAAAGGTTTAATTATCAAATTTAAACGGGTAATTAATAAATCATAATTATATTTTAAATTTAAAGTCTTTTAAAATATTTTTTTACAATAATCCTCCACATATTTCAAAAGTATTTTAAAAAAAAATTTAATAAAATAGAATATATAAAAATAAATTTTGCTGAATTCACATTATGAAGGTAATGCATTAAATCTAATGTCTTTTGCAACAAAAATTAAATTCTAAACAAATAAAATTAACTTATAATATTTTAGTGAAGCAAAACTTTTTTATGAACCAAAATTACTTTAACATAAACCAAAGGTCTACCTATCACGTTACATCTCATACCTCTTATCGTTTTTCTTGGTTTGCTGTGCAAAATAGTATTTGGCTAAACCTCGATTACCTTCGATATCATTGTTTGAGCTTTTGCTGTGTGAGAAATAGAGTCAAATTGATTTTTGATTTCATATTAATTAGGATTCATAATTATTTAATAATTATTCACAAAATTTGATGTATATGTATATATCTCAATTTAATTGTTCAATTAGTTTTTCAATATTATTTATTAGCAATCATAATATATTTATACAATATATTTACTAAAAAAATTTCTTAATATTTATCTTCAAATTCTCTTTTAAGTAAATAATAATAACTTGATCTTCATAATGTATTTTATTATCTATTTGAAAATTTTAAATTATGATATTTCTTTTGAGATTAAAATAAATCTATTTGTGATTTATTATCATACAAATTAAATTTATTAATCATCACTATATTATTCTAATATAGTGAAAAACTCATTAATACCATAATGTGTGTTATCCTCCAATATTTAATGAGTATCATAAATATAAAAAAATTTTTTTACAATAAATTCATAATATTCACTAATCTTCTCAAATTTTTTTTATACTAATTGTCGAATACAATATATATATATATATATATATACTATATAAATTTAAAAATAATTTTAACGACAGTGGAGTTTCCAATAATATAATTCTAATTTCTAAAAAACTTTCTATTTGATTTTATGAAAATTGTTAAATCACAATTTTACGATAATTTGAAAATTAATTCAAAATATTATTTGTTTCACCAGGTATATAGTAAACTCAATTATTTCATAATTTTTCGAATTTTAGCATTCATAAAATTTGTACATAAACATGTCAAAGATAATAAATTATCCAAAATTGTTTGTCTTACTAATAGAACAAAATAAATATCATATTGATATGATTAAATTCATACTACATGACCTTTTTCAAACTTTTACATAACCATAATTTTTTTATATTTTAGTTTTTATGCGTTATTATAAAATTGAAGGCAAAAAAACATTTAAGAGACTTGATCTCTTCTAGACAATGAAAGGATGATTTTTCACCAAATTAAATTTGGTAAAAAAGTTAAACTTTAAATTTGATTTTCTAGAAAGATTTTTTTCATGTAAAATCCATAAGATTTTGAACTTATTTTATTATAATTCAATATTTAATTTCAACACTTTAAAGAAAGTCATCTCAATTAATATTTTTAATTTAAAAATTTTTAGTATATAAAAAAAATAGACATTTATAAATTACAAATCAATCTTATTAGTAATATCATGATTTTATAACAATATGTCTCCATATTTTTTAATTAAATAATGGTATAATAAAAGATACCTAATGTATAATTTCTAAAATATTAAAAATAAGGTATTTTTTCTATTTGTATTCTAACAAACTATTTGCACAAATTTTAGAAAATTAAATATTATTTGAAATTATATTTATATTTATCAAAAACAAATGAGTTGAAATAGAAATTATCATTGGATTTGATTTCAAACCATATGCATTAGTTTCCTTAATTGGTGAATTAAAACATTTTATTTATATTTAGTAATAGAAGTGAACAACGTTGTCGGAAAATCCGTTTGCACAAATTTTAGAAAATAGATAACAGAATTTTTAAAAATGGAATTAGTACAAACAATGATCTTGATTAAAAAAAAAAGACTTGATTATTTTTAGAAAAATTTGTGAAATTTTCTAATTAATTTGATTTATAGAATAAATGGGTTTGATTAAACTTTTTAGAATATAAATTTAAAAATTGAATAAAAAAAGTTAAATCAAATCTTAATAGAAAAAAAATTAAATTTATAAAAAATCGGAATTTAAATCTTAAAAATTTTAATTTCAAATTAATTAAGAAAAAATTTAGGACTTGTCCAAAAAATTCCATTCTATCTTTATAATCCATGACAAAGTTTTTTATAGATAGGAATTTGCCTGTTCGAGTCCAATACTAGGTAGACCAGGTTTCAACAATGCACAATTGCTTGATTTTGATTAAGATTCAAATTATTTAAATAACAATAAATAAATTAAAAGATAAACAAATATTAGTAAATTCCTTTAATTTATTTTATGGCCCAAAATACTCTTTATTTAATGTAGATACATTTTCCTTTACCTCACTTATCCAAAATGGTTTGTGAATACGTTCAAAAATAAAAGAGTAGATGCCAACCATTAGATTTGAACCTAAATTTGATTGATCGGATTTATGGATTGAACCCTAGTAAATGTAAACATGTTTCATTTGTTGTTCAAACTAAAATTTTGATTATGTAAATTGGAGATGATACCTTTGATTGGTAATTTTTGTAGCGCCTTATAAAAATATTATTTTATTTATACTTTTGAATTTGGGTGTCTAAAATTCTAAAAATTATAAATATTTTTATGGACTTTTTCTGTATAACAATTTTAATTAGAAAATCTATCACCATAATGTGATATTTTCGTATCATAAATACCAGGAAAAGGGTATTGGGCATAATAAACATATTTATTGATCTTTTTAAATATTTTTCCAATCATATTATACAAGAAGATTTGGGACCCAATTTAATTCTAATTTTTTAAAACAAATTATTATGAATTTGCATTAAAACGGTACACCTTTGAAGGACAACCAAAAATAATTCAAAATATGTTTTATTTTATGAACATAATAAACTCAATTATCTATGATTTTCGAATTTAAATTTTACCATAAATTAATTTGAATATGGACATATCAAAGATAATAAAAACAAACAAGAATCTCCATAAGATGGAAACATAAATTATATCAACAAACACATCGTTAATTACCTTTGACCTAAATGATTTTTTATCAAACTTTTAACATAACTATAATTTTATTTATATCTTAATTACTATAAACATTATTATAAAAATAACATGCCAATAAAAAACTCAAGTATCTTGATTTTTGCACATAATCATAATATAAATTTTTATCAAAATTAAAGAAGTAAAATAGAATATGATCAATTTATATCTCATCTATATATAAAAATTTTTTTTTCATGTAACCTGTAAAATTTTAAACTTGCTAAAGTTCAATAATTTTTAATATTTTGAATAAACCATCTCAATTAATATTTTTTAATTTAAAATATTTATTTATAACTTCATACACAAATAAAATGTTTGTAAATTCGTAAATTGATCGTATGGTAAGTGAATTTGATGTTGCAACCTTTTTTATGTTAATTAATTTTATTTAACCTTAAAATTAAATAATTTTTATTTTTTTATTGTTTTTATTTTTAAATTTAAAATTTAAAATTATTATTATTTATTTAAATATTTGTGAACTTATGATTGATCTGGATCTGAAATAAAATTTAATTAAAACACATCTGTAACAATTGTTTGGACTGTTATCTAATTATATGTTATGATATTCTTAAAAGTTATTAATTTTTATAATTATTATATAAAAAAGTAGGCCTCCATATTTTTAATTAATTAACTAACAATGTAAAACTTCTTATACTGATAGTATAATAAAATTAAAATCTCATATTTTATTTAAAGCTTAAAATTATTTTAATAAATTGATAAGATATGGGATCAAAGTTTGCTGAGAAAAAAATAAATTTTCTCAGGTACAGTTTAATATTTAGATCAGTAAATTTTAAACAATAAATAGTTTAATCAATTTAATTTATAAAAATTACAAATTTTGAGTAAAAGAAAATGACAGTGACCCAAATATTGATTGTCGTCATAGTAAAAGAAAATAACTACAGGTGGCTTGATTCAGCCATAGTTCACCGAGACAAACATGTTCCTTCTTAGATTGTCGTCATGCAGAAGTTCAAACATCATATGCTTGAGTTGAGATTCGTGAACACCAGACTATATACATGAATCGGTTAAGGTTCCTTCCAAAGTTTGTTCTATGGGCTATAATTCAACACCATATACTCTTGCAGTTGCTCTATCTATGAATACTCCTTCTATAGGATTAGATCTTGCTTTTAGATCTCGTTTCTTTACGATTGAGCAGTGAAGTTATATAGTTTAAGAGAATCGCTCAAGATCTTGAGGAGGAAACTTAACATTTGCCATAGATAATAATTAGCATAGAAGACCAAATCACAACAAACAAGTGGATCGTGTGTATTTATTCGAGTGTAGCAAATTTTGAGTTCTAAGATAAAATCGTAAGAACTACCACTATCCGACACAACTAGCGCAATCATGAATAAGAATCATCTCCATTTGGTAAATTATAGAAGCGGATTGCGATCTTACCTGGGAGCTTTGCTGAGACATTGACGTGGTTGGCTTCCTTTTTAGAGAAACTTTAGCTAGCAGAGTTTCTTCTCTCCCAAGATCTCTACTTGGAGAAGCCACTAAGAAAACCAAATCCATCTTCTGGAACTATCTTCTTGAGACCCAGAAAGAGCAATCCCCCATAAGAGAAAAAAAAAAAGCCCCCAAGCTCTTTGGAGCCTCCTGCTTATATAGCCTTCCGAAAAATCCTTCTCCCCGCCTAATCAACAACTCACTTTTAAAATAATTTCCTCCATTTTTCTCTCCTCTCATTTTTTAATTTTTATTTTTTCATTTTTTTATTTTTCAGTTTTTCCATTTCTAAATATTTTTTGATTTTTGGCTTCTCTCCCCTTTTATGTGTTTTGAATATTTTCAGCATTTAACTAATTAACTAATTTACCTAATTAATCTAACTAACCTAAATTCTTTTTTTTTCTCTTTTTTAATTTTTCTTTTCTTTTTTCTATTATTTATTTTTATTTTTACTTCTTCTCCCTTTTCTACATTTTATTTATATTTTTCATTTTTTTTTTTTTCTCATTATTCTCTTATTTTTTGTTACATTTTTATTTTTATTGAAAGTCCTTCTTGTATATATTTTCCTTTTTGTTCTTTTTTTTCCTTTGTATTATTTTTATTTTTTTTTGTTTATTTATTAATTTGTTGTTTTTATTTTCTTTATTAGCTTTTTCCTCCTTCTCTCCCTTTTTATTTTTTTTTTCTCTTTTTTTTTGGATTTAGAACAAAAATTTACATTATATATAAAATTTTAGTCTCGAAAAGAATTAGACGTTCACACTAATATTATACAACGTATATATATATATATATATATATATATATATATATATATATTCTTTTATTAGTGCAAACATTATAGGGAATTTTAAATAATATAATTCTAATTTTTAAAAACTTTCTATTATGATTTTATGATATTATTAAACCACACATTTTTTGATAATTTTAAAATTAATTCAAAATATTATTTGTTTTACCAGTACATAGTAAACTCAATTATTTCATGATTTTTTGAATTTTGGCATGTATAAAATTTAAATTACATATACATGTCAAAGATAATAAATTATCCAAAATTAGAATTCACCTTACTACATATAACACAAATCATATCATATAATAGATATGTTAATATATTCAAAATACATGACCTTTTTCAAACTTTTAACATAACCATAGTTTTATTTATATCTTAATTGCTATAAACATTATTATAAGAATAGCATGCAAAAAAAAATTCAAATATCTCATCACTCTTCTACATAATCACAATATGAATTTTCACCAAATTAAATTTAGTAAAATAGAGTATAATCACTTTTATATCTCATCTATATATAGAAAGATTTTTTCTTCATGTAATCCAATAAGATTTTGAACTTATTTTTTTATAGTTCAATATTTAATTTCAACACTTTGAATAATGTCATCTCAATTCATATTTTTTTTCTAATTTAAAATATTTATATCCAACATTATAACAAAACAAACACATTTATAAATTCACAAATCGATCTTTATGATAATATCATCATTCGCACAACAATAATATAACAATATGTTTCTATTTTTTTTTAATTAAATAAGGATATAGTAAAAGATACCTAATGTATAATTTCTAAAATATTAAAAATATTTTTATTTTTTATATTTTTATTCTAACAAACAAAGCATAAGATTTTATAAAATATTATAATGTTATTTAAATTATATTTATATTTATAAAGAAAGAATGATAATTAAATAAAATCAGGACTATCATTGTATTTGATTTCAATATGCATGGCATTAGTTTCCTTAATTGGTGAGCTAACCATTTCATTTATATTTAGGAATAGAAGTGAATAACGTTGTCCGATATGGGGTTACTATTCTTTACCGTCTAACTTGTTTTGTTTACTAAATAGATATGTTCAAATTTGTTAAAAAGACTATTTAAATAAACAAGTCGGATTTAAATTTATAAAAAAATCTATTTAACCTTTTTTATTTTGTACACTCTAAGTTTGCAAGTATTTTTAATCAATTATTTATATAATTTTTAAATTTATTTATTAACATTTTTTTAGAATATAAACTTTTAAACAATTTTATAAATTTTAAATCAAATTAAATCTTAATAGAAAAAAATAAAAAATTAATAACAAATACTAATTTAAATCTTAAAAATTTTAAATAAACCAAATTTAAACACATAAAATTTAGTATAACTTTATTTACTTTCATTCCATCCTTAAATCAAATATAATAAATTATTCGAAATTAGAATTCATCTTATTACATATAGCTTAAATCAAATAAAATAATAAACATATTAATGTATTCATACTATATATAACCTTTTTTAAATTTTCGATATAATCATAATTTAATTTATATCTTAATTAGTATAAACATTATTATAAGAATAGCATGCTAATAAAAAATTTAAGTATCTCA
Organism: Canavalia ensiformis; assembly: GCA_026541065.1. Taxonomy (NCBI): domain Eukaryota; kingdom Viridiplantae; phylum Streptophyta; class Magnoliopsida; order Fabales; family Fabaceae; genus Canavalia; species Canavalia ensiformis. The sequence continues at coordinate 20,895 of JAMKYM010000223.1, forward strand.
TGACTCTTTTATATAATTATAATATAAATTTAATAAAATAGAATATGATTACTTTTATATCTTATCTATATATAGAAATATATTTTTTCATGTAATCCAATAAAATGTTAAATTTATTTTTTTTAGTTCAATATTTAATTTTAACATTTTGAATAAAGTCATCTCAATTAATATTTTTTTATTTAAAATATCTATATCCAATATTATAAACAAATAAACATGTTTGTAAATTCGTAAATCGATCTTATGATAATGTCATCACTCACACAAATAATAACATGGTAAGGAATATTTAATGTACAATTTTTAAAATATTAAAAATATTTCTATTTTTTATATATATTTTTTCTATTTTTATTCTATTAAACAAAACATTTTCATTGACCAATCTGTTGTATTGAACTCTGAAGGTGTAAGCATTTTTTTTGTTTGGTTTGTTGTTTAAGTATATTTTTAATTTTGATTATGTAGAATTGTAAATGATATTTGATTTGATGAACTTTTTTATTTATACAAATATTATTTTCTTTATATTTTTGAATTTTTGTGTAAGAAATACCGAAAAAATAAAAATATTTTCCTATTTTCTGAATAAAATTTTAAATATAGAAAATAAAATAAACTAAAAATAATGTGATATTTTTTTAAATCAAAATAAAAACAAAAAACACTTTTACAAATCAAATACCAGATATTAAACTTTTTTTAAATAATTTGTTTATTTAAATTTTAATAATTTTAATCTCTTATCAATTTTTAGAACTCCTAAATTATCTTTCTTTATTTAAAAATTTTATAAATTAAATTATCTTTTTCTCAATTTTATTAATTAAAAATATCAAATTTTATT